>CM030358.1:447739097-447782238 GCA_017893485.1 Hemerocallis citrina | reverse complement strand
CTACTACTTGCATCGATGTGTTTTATATTGTTGAGTTAACTGTACAGCTGATGAATGATATATATAATTTGTTGGGTCTTAGTTATGTTCCCATACTTTTGTATTTTTGAGAAGCAGGGCGTGACAAACTCTCTCTGAGTCTTGCTATGTTCTGAGACAATGGAGCTCACCGTTTTTGGCACGGCCATCAGAGGTAAGCTTCATCGGAGTTCTGGCTTTGGCACAGTCTTTCGATATGTGGCCGAAGCGTTTACACGCATAGAAAAACCATTCATTAGTATTCCCCTGGATCATATGCCCCTTTTGTGCCCATTTATGGCACTGTTGTACAGCCTCCGCCTTAGATGACTCCAACTTTGGAAACAATAAAAGTAATATTCCAAGTTTGATTAAAGTTAAGTGTAACTTTGAAAACATGAAAAGTAATATTTCACTGAAATCACCTTGTTTTGATAATCTTCTACAACTAACACTTAACTTTAACCCCATCTCTGACTAACACCTAACTTTGAAAATACCATGATTTTAAAACTATGTTTTTGAAATCCTCTTTGACTAACATCTCCAAGGGAGAAAAAGCAAATACAAAGTTCATACTTTTCACTCTATAAATTCAAATGGTATGGCATGACATGGTTTTATTATGACAAAAGAAAAAAAAGAAACTTTTTATTTTGTACTGTATGTACATGGTACACTCTTCAGCAGTTAATATAATATTTTATATCGTTCTGATCGCTAAGTGGGCCAAAGTAATTAACAAGTCAGATATTGGAGTGTACTAAGTATTTGAAAAATAAGAAATAAAATACCGATGAAATTGGGTAAGTATTAAATTAATTTTCATTGTTTATTTTTGAATAGGGAATGAGATGTATTCGTACCATAAAATACATAGAGTTACTTACTTAACAATTATGGAAAATTACGAAATGTTTCTTTCCACTAATTTGTGTTTCCATTTAAACCAAACAATTGCAATAGAAATAAAAGAGAATAAAATTGTTGGCCATACTTCCTGCCTCATATGAAGACCGCAAAGTCAATCATCTTACTAGAAAAGGTGTCCAAAGCTAAGTTTGCGGGAAAACAAACACATCGATCGCTAAAATTATCACAATACTAACTCCAACAAAATCTGTAACATCCTGAATTTTCTATTATAAATAAATAAGAGTTTGTTTGATTTAACGTGTTTTACATGTGCAAATTTATGTACTTTTTCCCTAACAAATTATTTATTTTTATAACCATGAACAAATATTTTCAATTCTTCTCTTTTTATTTTAAAAGCCTATTTAAACTCTAGGCCTAATTGTCTAAATCTAGCCCACCCCAATTAAATTAATTATTTTTAATTAGAAGCCCATAGACTTTTAGCCCACTAGATTGAGTCCACTAATTTAATTCTCTTCTAATTATCACAACTTGTGAGGTAGGCTAGTTTTGTAACCAATTAATTAAACAAACATGTACAACTAGTAACTAGGGGTGCCTTGTGTGTACATGCCATGAACAAGAAAGGGGGTTGGCCGGATGGGATCAAGAGAGATTGGAGAGATGGAGTGAGTGGAGAGGTGGTTTTGAGTTCATGGGTAGTTGTTCTAACTCCCTAATTCATCCTAGCCCCTAATCTTCAAACATCTAGTTCAATCTTGGCCCTCCATTTCACCTTGAAAAATGTATAAATACCCCCCATTCTCTTCATGTAATACACTAGAAAATAATTGATGAAAGAAAATGAAAGAAAGAAACTAGTTGTGAGAAAAAGATTGAGATTGTGAGTAAAAAAAAAGATTGAGCTGCATTTAGTTGTGTGTTCTTCATCCATTGGAGGCCGGCCTACACCTAAAGGAGCAAGGAGAACTTGGGTTCATCAAGTACAAGGAGGAGGAGTGCTTTGGTGTGCACAAGCAAGGAGGAGAAGGCCTGCAACTAGGAAGAGATCGTGTGTTCAAGGAGATTGCTAGGAGTTCTTTTGTTTTTCTCTTCAACATAGGTGGGTGATTTCTCGAGCTTCTGATGTAGATATCATGCTAGGGATTAAATTGATGAAATTGCTAAGAGAAACTAGTTAATTTGGCCATGTGTTGCTTTACAAGCGACTAGTTAGAATTGAAGTGAATGCTTGATGAATTGTTTGATAGTTGCTATAAATTGTGATTTGCTACATTAGACTTATTATGTTGCTATGAAAATGTGAATTTTGAACCATGCTAGATGTAGAATATATCTTGGTAAATGGCTAGTTGATTTATTGAAATATTGGTCATGTGCTATTTTAATTAATGTAACACTAGTGTGATAAAGGGAATTATGTCCTAGAAATGTTTGTAGAAATAAAAGAAAATAAGAAAACCATCCTTGTGATAATTTTAGTGCCATATTATGAAGAAGTTATCGTTGCTTTTCAATGTCGAAAATATATTCATGATCCACTTTAACTGCAACCTGGTACAATCGACAGTCGATCAAACTAGAGTCGACAGTCAACTGTCAGGTACTGAATTACGGATTTTAGTGTGCAGGATAGTCGACTGTTTATATTTCAACAGTCGACTGTCACTGTCTAGACTGTTCGTTCTCAAGTTTTAAACCCTCGCAGGACAGTTGACTGGATATGTTTCAACAATCGACTGTTACTGTCTAAGACTGTTGGTCCTCGAGTTTCAAATCCTCGCAGGACAGTCGACTGGCTATGTTTCAACAGTCGACTGTCACTATCTTGACTGTTGGTTCTCAAGTTTTAAATCCTCGCAGGACAGTCGACTGGCCTATCTCAACAGTCGACTATCATTGTCTCGGCTGATGAAATATTTCAATCTTACTAAGAATGGTTTTAAGTGTTTTAAAAATTGAGAAAATATATTAGAAATATTCTAAAAATACCTAGACTTCATGAGAATTTTCTATAGTTTTTTTACCTATTATAATGCAAATTAAAGGCTATTTTGGAAAGGAACTTGATTCAAATTATTAGAATGAATTATTGAGTAATTAAAGAAGATTAATACTTTTCTTTTAAAGGAAATTTTGAATAGAGAGTTTAAATGATTGTGTCATGGAAAATTTAAATAAAGATAATTGCGATTTGGCTTAATAAGTAGAATGTTATTATGAAAGTAAAGGAAATTTGTAAGGTCGAAGGAGTGCGGACGACCATCTAATCCCGCAACCCCCGCTTGTTCGTGAGTCGTTGTATTCGTGTTAGTCTCCCAGGATCCATTCTCGTTATTCTATTCTCGTCGGATTCGTCGTCTTCATTGAGACAAGTTGCTTGTATATTATTTTTGTTCTTATACAAGTACAAGTACCGCATGTGGTCTAGGTTTCACTTTTGTGTTCATCCTCATTCCTTGATAAATCTTCATCTCATTCGTTTGATCCATTCGTAGTCATGATCTATGATAATAAGTTGTCACACACACACTACATGAAAATAATTAGATCTAAATAGATTCCTTGATGTGTATATACTTGTTCGTGATCTATTGTATGTTATGGATTTTTGCTACATGATTGATGTACTAGATGTGTTATCTTGTTGTGGATTTATTAATAACCATGCCATGTTGACTGGATATCTAATATATCATGTTTTACACCATACTCTAATTTGGATCTATTGTAGATGAGTTGTTTGATTAAATGCATGAAAGAAATTTCGTTTTGCTGCTGCCCTGATTTGGTACAGCAATTTAGATCCTGTTAAAGTCAGTAAAATTAATTATTTTGTGAATATGATTCGTAGGCATAGATGTCTATTTTTCAGAACTTTTGACGGATCTCAATTTCGATTTTTTATGTGTGAGTTTTCGCTGTTTTACTGCAGCTGTATCGTAATTTTCAAATTCTAATTTATGAGATCGCTACATATTTTATTATTTTAAAACTGATGTTTAAAGTAAAATTTGGATTTAATATTATTCTGGGTATGTCTAGACATGACTGGGATCAACTCCTAATTTTTGTAGAATTGTATAATGACTTTTATAACTTAATTCATCCTTGTGAAACCTATCAATATATTTTCCAAACTACATGATGTTCGGTGAAGAACTCTATTTTCAACCTGATTTCAGTCACATTTGATTAAAACCATGTGAACATGAAATCTAGCCTAGTGTTTCTATTTTACAACCCTTTTGACGGATTTGAGTTGTATTTTGTGATTTATCACTGTTTTAGTACTACTGTGTCTAAAATTTTAGATTCATAAATTTGCTGCATCAATCTGTTTTCCAAATTAAATTGACTATGCAATCTGTAATGGAATTTTATGAAATTTTATATGTTGAAACTAGACATGCTAGGGAACCTTCCAGATTTTTCCTAGATTTAATTATGGTTTTTCATACCTTTTCATGCTCATAAACAAAACTTTAAAATTTCTGGCTGAACTTGATTCTGTATAAAACGCTTTTTTGAGTCCTGTTTCTGTAGTCGTTATATGACTTGTGTATATGCACTAGATTCGGTAGAGAGTCTAGTTTCTAGAATTTCTGACGGATCCAGAAAACCTAGATCTGTCAGAAAATCTAGAAACTAGATTCTCTGCCAATTCCAGCACATATATATAAGTCACACATCAGCCACAGAAACAGGGTTGAAAACAACGTTTAATACAGAAATCGTGTTCAGCCAGAACATGTAAAATCTTGTTTATAAGCATGAAAAGAGTTTAAAATCATCATAATTAAATCTGAGAAAAATTTAGAAGATTCCCTAACATATGTAGTTTCAAAATATAAAATATAATTAAATTATATTACAGATAGTATGGTCAACAAAATTGGAAAAAACAGAGTAATGCAACAAAAATCTCAATTCTGAAAGTTCAGACAAATCAGTACCAATACAGAGATAATTCACAAAATATAATTCGCAATCCAGATTCGTCAAAAGGATGATAAAATAGACAAATCAGGCTGTAGTTCATATTTACAAAGTTTTTTCATCAAAAATGAATAGAATCAGGTTGAAAACATAGTTTTTTACTGAACAACATGTAGTTTGTAAATATATCGATGCGTTTCACAAGTATGAAATGAGATATAAAAGTTAATAATTAATTCCACAAAAATTAGGGATTGATCCCGGTCATATCTAAACATATTCAGCAAAATACAGAGTTCAAATTCTACTTCTAATATCAATTTTAAAATAAAATTCATACAGAATACATATAGTTCAGAGTCTGGAATATACGATACAACTGTAGTAAAACAGCAATAACTCATGCATCAAACTCGGAATTCAGATCCGTCGAAAGTTCTGAAAACTAGAAAACAAAGGCTATAAATCATGTTCACAAACTTATTTATTTTACTGATGCTAACAGGTCGAAATTACTGTACAAAATAGGGCAGCAGCAAAACAAAAGTTCTTTTATGCATTTTATCAAACAACTTAACTACAAACTGTCCAATCTAGATGTCATACAAAGCATGGTATATGTGGGTTACTCAAATCAGCATGGCATGTGTATAAACGGTTTTAAAATGAGATAATATACCTAACCAGCATCCAAGTACAAATTATCTATAACATACGGTGTGTCACAAACAAGCATACAAATCAAGATGTCGTTTAATCTATATATTGTTTTCATGCAACGGGTGTCAACTACTGTAACTACTCATGATCAAGAGATGAGATCAACGGTTCAACTAACAAGATAGGATCATCATGAGAGTACATCATTTTCATATTAGACTACTTACGGTATTTAACTTGTATAACAAAAAGAACACTTACAAGCTACTTGCCTGTTATGAAGACGACGGAAATGATGCAATAGAATAACGGGAACGGATCCCGAACAACGAACACAATGAAGACAAACAAGAGACAAGATCCAATGCCAACCAAAACACGTGCACAAGGATGCACACGCACACACACTCAAGAGACAGCACACAACAGCAAGAGTGGATGGCAGAAACACGGCATCGGCAAGAAAGAAGGCGATGACAGCAAGGGGATCACGGTGGTGCTCAAACTGTGGTCAACCACAGCAGACAACGACGACAGTGATGGAATTGCACGCAGGTGGTGCTGTGCTCAGGTGTCGCTGCTCGAGGACAGGGGACCACGGGGTTGCGGGCTCGAGCGGGGACAGGGTGTGGCATGGTGGCGTGCAGCGGAGAGGGGAAGAGGAGAGGGGTGTTGCACTGGGGGATCGGGGTCAGCCGGCGTCAGAGGTAGATGACGACAGCAAGGAAGGTCGGGACAGAGGGAGAGAGGGGTAGGGGTAGGTGACAGCTGGGTTAGAGAGAGAATATATATTAGGGTTTGGTAATTAGAGTTAGGGTACAATTAGGGTGATTGTATAGGGTTAATATGGGTTTGGGTCAACTGGGTAGTATCCAATAGGGAGAAAAGAATCCAATAAGAGACAAATAGGCCATGAAATAGGTTTAAACAATAGACGAGATCAAAGACGAACTTCTGATCTTTCCCAGTCAGCTTAGTCAACGGACGAGTTGTCTTCGAAAAGTCTTGGATGAACTTTCGATAATACCTGGCCAAACCAAGGAAACTTCTCACTTCCGAAACTTACTTAGGAACAAACTAATCCTTGACCGCAAAAATGTTGGTCGGATCGACAAAGTTACCATCGCCTGAGATAATGTGCCCAAAAAAGGTAACTCGATCAAGCCAGAACTTACACTTGCTGAGTTTCCCATAGAGCTGATTCTCCCTCAAGGTCTACAGAACCAACCTCAGATGATCAGCATGATCCTTCCGATTCCAAGATTACACCAGAATGTCGTCTATGAAGACCACCACGATTCTGTCCAGAAATGGAGAGAAAATCCTGTTCATCAGACTCATGAATACTGCTGGCACATTCGTGACTCTGAAAGGCATCACTAGGAACTCATAGTGGTTGTATCTGGTCCTGAAGACAGTCTTCTGTACATCAACTGCCTTCACCTTCACTTGATGATAACCAGAGAGAAGATCCAACCTAGAAAAGACAGCAGCTCCACCCAGCTGATCAAACAAATCATCGATCCTGGGTAGCAAATACAGGTTCTTCACTGTAACACTATTCAGCTCACGGTAATCCATGTACAGATGATGACTCCCGTCCTTCTTGCTAACAAACAAGACAGGAGTACCCACAGGGACACACTGGGCCTGATGAAACCCAGATCCAGCAATCCTTGGACATGTACATTCAGCTCTGCTATCTCAACTGGTGCTATCTGGTAAGGACTCTTCGATATCGGTGCAGTAGCAGGCTGAACATCAATACCGAATTCCACATCCCTATCTCGGGAAAGTCTATGAAACTCCTCGGGAAACACATCCAGAAAATCCTGCACAACAATAGGCGCAACCTCACAGCCTAAATGCAACTCCTTTGCACAACCAGCACGACAACAACTTTCTGACCACGCCCAAGGGGTAACTCCCCAGCATGGAACTGCTTCCCCAAGTTGGCGTAGGCAACCTGTGATATTCAAGCTCCTCTGACCTCACAAGGTTACTAGGTTGATGGCCATTGGGTGTGGAGACCTAGGTTGAGAATGGTTGGGGATATGGCTGTTGAAATTTATAGGTTAATGTGTACCATTGCAAACTATTCTCCCTCTGATGTTTGAGACACTCCCAAGTGGGAATACTCTACTACTGGATCGTTCTCTGTTAAGTATGCCTATAATTTCTTCGTTAACAAAGGAATGATCACCCCCTATGCTTCCGTTACTTGGTCGACATATGCCTCCCTCAAATGCAAAATCTCCCATTGGATGCTCAGTTGGGATAAGTTGGCTTCTAAAGCTAACCTAAGGAAAAGAGGTTGGGCTGGAGATGAGACATGCATAACTACTCATCTGAATCTTGCTTCCATATCTTCTTTGAATGTCCCCTGACCAGAGATGTTCAGCTCCATTTTTGCAACCTGTTACACATCAATGCACTTCCCACTTCACTACACTCTTGCTTCTCCTCTTGGTATTTTTCTTTATCTTGACCTCACATTGGGAATGTGTGGTGTTTATTGGTTTCTATTATCTGTTGGGTGCTTTGGCTAGAGAGAAACAACATGATCTTTTGTGCTACATCTTCTACAGTAGATAAGCTCATCCATGAGGTTAATTTTTACTTTACTTCTTGGTTACATGCAGCTCCCCCTAGCTGCAAGAAGACCAAGCTCTTTGAAGCATTAAGTGAGTAGGGTGCCCAAAGCCTTCTTCAAGCACCTGCTTCCTTCACTGTAGCTCCTCGGGCAGTGAGGGTGGTTGATGTCAGTGATGATGAGCCTCAAGCTTCCCGCACCTGAAAGGCTTTATTCCCCCAGTTTTAGCAACACTTTTTGAAGCACTCAGTGCTTGTTTTGTTGGTTGTTGTTACTTTTTGTACTCTGGCTCTGTAATAACTCTAATATTGTTTTGCTTAGCTTGTTTTCCTTGTTGGGTTTCAGGCACTAAAGGATATTTTTGCGGGGAGGTTGTTGGTAGTGGTGTTGAGATATGAGCTCAACTCTAGAGCAAGTTGAAGTGTACGAAAATAGTCCTCTACCATCTGTTCGCCCTAGGCTTGAGCGTCATTCTCTTCACTATTCATACCTTCTCTTTCCGGTCCTTATGTTGCCCCAAGCCTTTGTTTATATATATTTGTTGTAACTTATGCTAATATATTTTGAGGTAAGGTTCCCCCTACCTTTCCTGGGTAAAAAAAATATAAAAAACGATAACAATAACAATAATAACAACAACAATACATTCACATCCCTCATCTCATTCAATCATCACAACAACAATAACAACTAAAAGAATACACAAATTTCGGGAGGAGGATGAGGGGTTTTGTGGGTGTTGGGTTTTGAAAAAGAGAGAGCCAGTGGAGAGTGAGAATGAGAGCTAGGACGAGGATGAGAGGTGTTGACAGGGCTTCGGAGCGTAGATTTCATCGGATGAAGTTGGATTTCGTGGAAAGAAGAAAAGAGAAAGAGAGAGACGAACAATATAGTGAGAGAGTGAGAGTTTAGAGTGAAGAGGTGAAAAGGTATTTGGGGTGAAATCCCCACAATACCCCTCACCTTCTTAAGTGAAGAGCAGGTGATGGGCGGGAGTTGATCTAGCCGATGGACCTTGATCAACTTGATCCAACAGCCGTGGACGCCGTTTGCACAGCGCCTGTTTGCAATGGAAGATTACTCTCTCTCTCTCTCTCTCTCTCTCTCTCTCTCTCTCTCTCTCTCTCTCTCTCTCTCTCTCTCTCTCTCTCTCTCTCTATATATATATATATATATATATATATATATATATATATATATATATATATATATTGGGATGGAAACCGGGTCGGGTTGAACCGCGACCCGCCTACTCGAACCCGGCCCGCAAATAGGCAGTTCGGGTCCCGGTTGAATTCGCGCCGGTCGATCCGGGTTGAAATATTAGGAAATCCAACCCGCTCGACCCGACCCGTGAACCCATTGACCAAGTCAAACCTGCCCGCAACCCTCAAATCGACCCCCAGGTTTGGACTCGTTTGACCCGCGTGGGTCAAACATAAACCCACGGGTCGAACGGGCCAAAAAACACAAAAAACAAAGCCAACGGCTCTGTTTCGGTCGTTGGGCTGTTATATATATATATATATATATATATATATATATATATATATATATATATATATATATACCCCCCTTAATTCAATGTAAAAGTTTCCACACCTTACTCTCTTACTCTCTCTACTACTACTACTACTCAATTAATTCTCGATTTAATAAAAAAAATTCAACAAAGAAGTGAAAATGTTTGATCGTATCGAATTGTGTTGATTCAACTCCCAACAACGCCTACTTTAACTCCTCCAACAAAGAAGCTCTTTCTCTCTCTTTAAACGACTACCGCACTACGTAACGTCGTCACTACATCTACTACATTTTTCTATTTTTACTTTCTCTCTCATTTCTATATTCGATTATCCGCGAAGTACGGTATCAAAATTTCACAACCCTCCTTTTGTCTTGACTTTTGTTGTAGTTCTATTTTTTTATATTATATTTGTTTGTTGGTTTTTCACTTTTCTCTCTCTCAACCCTTCTATTGTTTTTTAGATTTAATTTTTTAACATATACCTCCGAGATTGTTTTGTATAATTTTACATACACCAGTAAAACACTAGAAATCAATTTTTTTCACATACTCTATTACCTTGTCTACATCACGAGGTTGCGGCCGTAGCAAAAGTGGATAAGATTTCACCGGTATTTCACATCGGCCTCCAATAGTCCCACATGTAGAGCCCAAATTTATACTGAATTCTATTGTAGGATCTCATGATGTCCCTCCATACAACATAGAAGTAAAAATGCATAATGTTGACACACAAACACAACAAATCGAACCCACTAGTAGTATAAAAACTAGGGGGGATCGAGTGATTTACACAGATTTTATGACTATATCCCCGATGAGAATAATCCGGGTGTAGGACATAAGGTTTGCAAATATTTGATGTAACCCCTGTTTTTCCAAAAATGTATTTTGTGTATTTTCTGTATTTTAAAAATTTTTGCGAATTATTTTTTCGGTTTTCAAATTTCTTTTGTCAAAATGTATTATTATATCTCTTATATTTTTCTAGAACCATATATGGGATTACTTTCAATATATTTTCTTTTTCTTGCATTTTTGACCTCCTTATGCTGATTGTGCGTCGTTTGTTCGTTTTTCGCCATTTTGGATTCTTTTTCGTATTTTTTTGGCCTCATTCATCTTTATTAATTATTTTGGGGATGTGGTGGACTTTTGGAGGTGTTTTGACCAATTTATGATTTTTGGTCCTTAAGGAGATTTTTAGGAGCCATAGAATTTATTGTATTTTGTATCCCCATTTGAAATCTACCTAATATCCATTATCCAATTGTATACCTATTAATTCCTATTGATACTCACTACCCATTAACCCACAATTAACCCCTATATATAACCCCCAATACTTCTTAACCCTAACCCTAATCCTTTTTATCTCTCCCTCTCCTAATTAACCATGCCGGCCCCCCTTTTTTTTCTCCTCTACACTTCCGGCCTGCACATGTCCCTCTCCAAAACTAAACCTCCCTCCCCCCTCCTTACAAAATCCAACCATCTCCATACAAAAAACTCTACAAACCCATCAAAACCCTACCTTTTCCCCTCTCTCTGTGGCCGGCATCACCAAATCCGCACCCCCACCATCCTAAACAGCACCAAACTTTCCTCCTCACTGATTTGTGAAGTTGGTTTCGCCCACTTTGGTTCGTGCATCAAGGAGTTCGGTCGTAGGAGCTTTTCCATTCGTGGGTTGCTTGAAAACGCGTGGGAAGGCTATTTTGATCGTGGATTTTCTTTCTTGGACTTGTTGGCATCGTTTTTACTCCATTAGAGACAAGTAACTTGTACATAATTTCATTAGATTGATACAAGTCAAAAAGTTCACATATAGCGTAGTTGGGACTAGAGACGGCCAAAAATTGGATTTTTATTTGTGAGTTTTGTCTCTATAGTGTAAACCAGGCCATAGATAACTTAGAACATGAGAGTTGATAGGTTGATGCCCTAGGTTTCACCCAAATGCGATTTGAATCGCGTATGTGACATATCGCATACCATGTGTTTGTTTGATTGCCTATATGAGAATTATTAGGTTTTGACATGTTAGAAACCCTTCATTATGATATTTAGATAATGGGTAGGCTGCGTTTCAAATTTGGTTGAGTTTGGTTCATTTTTGAAAAAGTTATGCCGATTCTAAGATGATGTGTGAAATCTGGAATTTCGGGCTGTGCTGTGTTGATTACTGTTTTTACATGAGTTAGAGTCCGAATCTCAATGTGGACATTTCATAGTAAATTGTAGAGGACTGAATCTATTTTCTAACCCCACTAGTTTCACTGAGTTTGGAGTTTGTATGAATTAGATATGATAATTTTGGTGCATGTATGTCGGTAGTTTCCAGATTCAGTTTGGGGTAGATTTTGTGAACTAATTAATTTCAAGATCTAGGTTATATATAATATCATGCCACAATATTCTTTCCAGTGTTTCATCATGATGTTAGGATATTCCCAGATTTTTGTCATATTTTAAAGGTGAGTTTTGAGCGAAGTCTTATACCCTTTTCTATAATCCACTTTTGCTGTAAATTGCGTGTTGTTCGATGTTGAACCCAGTTTTCACCCTATTTATATTTACTGTATGAAAATTTTATGTGATATATGAAAGTTGTACAATTTTATCTATTTTCACGCCGTTTTGGCGGAACTGGATTTTGATTTTCTGTTTGTGAGATATGTTTGATTTCGTACAGCAGTATTGAGAAATTTCAGACTCGTCAAAACCGTATTGTGTGTTGCTTTCCATTTTTGTTGACTTAACTATACTTTCTGGAATATTATAAAAATTATTATTTTGATTCTATATCTATAGGGGAATACCCCAGATTTTTCGTGGATTTATTTGATGAGTTTACATGCTGTTTTTATGTGTTGGAAGTCATTCCCCTGTTTTCTGGCTGAACATGAAATCTGTGTTCAATTCAGTTTTGAGCTGAGATGTTATGAACTAGTATATGACTTTATTATACTCTTGGATGCGTGTGGATGTATAGTTTCCAGATCCTTTGGCGGATTCTGATTTGCATGTCTGTAGCTCTTGGAATCACTGTTTTAGTACTGATTGGTCTTGCTGTCCTGATTATGAACCTAGACTATTTTGCTCGTATATGTGAATGTATATCATCCGGGCATGCTGATTTGTTACCCTGAACCTAAACCTGATCCTACCGTGCTTATTTGACACTATTTTGCACGTATTCATGCTTGTTGGACATTAATAATAAAAGTAATCAAGCCGAGGTTAAGGGACAGATCTAGTAGTGGATAATTCAGAAACGTGTGCTCGGAAGGGGGCCCGTGTTTCCCACATTTGGAATTTGGTATATAATTTGGATTATTTGGAATTTGGTATATGATTTGGTTAATTTGGAATTTGGTATATGATTTGGATTATTTGGAATTTGGTATATGATTTGGATTACTGTTCCTGAGTACACTGCCCTCTTTGGTCCCCTATGAAATCTAAAACGTAATTGCTGTGTTGTAGCAACCATGTAGGATGGGTTGCATGTCGTGCTACCTAGATAGTAATCACACAAGACTTGAACTTAATAAATGAACATGATACCTGACATAATACATGCGTGCTTGACTACATGATACCTGAGACAAGATATATGAGACTTGAATTACATGAAACACGAAACGTGATACACGATTACATGACACTTGACACTTAATGCATGTTTATAGGATACTTGTTTACATGACCCTTGACACTTTTACCATGCTAGTTTGACTAGGTTGACTTTATACCTATACCATATGCTAGTTAGTTATCCCATTTCATGTGCTTGTATCCTACTCTATTTGTGACCCGGACTTGCCATTGATGGGTACTTGTGTTTTCTCTTTTCCCTTTCCTGCATTCATTGTATTGCAGATTTTGGAGGACAGGTTCCTGAAGGTATTGGCAAGATGAGGGGCTAGAGCCTGAAATTTTGCTATTACTATTCTTGTTGCTTATTTTGGACAATAAGTGTATTTTAAGACTTGTATTTACTCTTGTTTTTTGGGCGATGTGACCCAGGATATTTGTGTTATTTAGATCATGACTATTTGAGATTAATATATTTTTATTTCAAGTATTCTTTTTGGTATTTGGTTCGTATGTGCATGTGGTTGACTTTTCTGGCTTCTGACTTTGATTATATTATGATATGTTGTAAAGAATTCCTGAACAGCTTAAGAATGATAATAATCATTCGCTGGGCTTTTGTTATGTACTCGTATTCCGTATTTTTAGGAAGCAGGGCGTGACATTTGACAAGAGTTACAAATGGAAGAAGGGTAAGGGAACATCTACAATTAAACAACATATTTTAAATATACACCAAGAATTAGTACAATACCAACAAGTCCAACAAAAAATCAACCCTAGGACTGGACAAATAGGAATTTTTCCCCAAAGTGTCCCACTTTTTGAAAGTTTTTCCCAAATTGCCCTACTTTTTTTTAAAATTCACAAACTGTCTCACTCCCTTTCTGAAAAAGCGAGTGCGGTTAAAACCTCATCGCTTTTTTAGAAAGCGAGTGTGAGGCTTTTGATTTTCGAAAGCCTACACTCGCTTTCTGAAAAAGCGATTGGGTTTTAACCAAACTCACTTTCTCAAAAAGCGGGTGTTACTTAGTTCATATCATTTAGTCACTCAGGCCTTATTGGTCAGTGGGTGCGTTTTAGGGCTGTTACTGTTCATGGGGTTGTTGGGTCTGGGGTTCGAATTCGGCATTTCCCACTTTTATTTTTTAATTCTTTTTTTTTTAGTTTTTGGTGAAATAAAAGTTGGAAAAAAATATTATAATTTCTATAAAGTTAGAACATTAATCCAATTAAATCTGGATTTTGGACCGTCGAAAGTTAGAACATTAATCAAATCCCAGCTGAAGTTTGCTAGTTTTACACTTTCCAATTTCCTTATTGGCATTGTAACGACTTATTAGGACTTCTTGTGTCCTCTCAGATTCTTTACTTTATAATATAACTTGTAGGCGGTTGGTTTAATTATTTTTCTTATGAGAATGTAAAGAATTTTCGCAGAAAATTAAATAATTGAAATCGAATGCTGATGGGTTTAGGGAGGTCAAGGATTGAGACCATAGGAGACTTGAGAAACTTGTGCTATACAATAATATGGTAGTTTCTTCAATTCTGAATGACTTAGCTCTTTAAGAATTGCTTGCCCTTATGTTTGATCTCTTCTAGTGGAATTTTATTGCTTCTCATGTCATTAGTATTATCAGTAACTTGAAGAAGCTTGTAAGCATGAAACTTTCTGTAATACATACATGGTACGAGTAAAATTTGCATTCCAGGTTTAATTGGATTAATGTTCTAACATTATAAGGAATTATAATATTTTTTTTCAACTTTTATTTCACCAAAAACTCAAAAAAACGAATTAAAAAATGAAAGTGGGAAATGCCAGATTCGAACCCAGACCCAACAGCCCCATGAACGGTAACAGTCCTAAAATGCACCCAATGATCAATAAGGCCTGAGTGACTAATTGATATGAACTAAATGATACTCATTTTTTGAGAAAGCGAGTTTGGTTAAAACCCAATCGCTTTTTCAGAAAGCGAGTGTAGGCTTTCGAAAATTAAAAGCCTCACACTCGCTTTCTGAAAAAATGATGAGGTTTTAACCATACTCGTTTTTTAAGAAAGCGAGTGATGCAGTTTGGGAATTTTTAAAAAAAGTAGGGCAGTTTGGGAAAAACTTTCAAAAAGTGGGACAGTTTAGGAAAAAATTCGGACAAATAGATAGCTAACCTTATGATCCCAAACTTGTTCGTCGGGAAATGACCCAACTAGTTATTATGGATGAGCTACCTTTTTCCTATTCCGAGAGTAGGAATGTAGAGTCTTTGAACCAAAATGCACTAAATCCACATTTTAAAAAAATCCCTAGAAACACACTAGAATCTGATTGTTTTAAACTTCACATTAAAATGAGCAACATTTTAATTGCACTCTTGTATTCATTAACTCTTGTAACGATATTCCGATGATGGGATTAACTTGTCATTTGATAGATAGTGATTGGATGATTCAAAAGAGAATCATCTCACTTGCGACTTTGTTGTATCCTCATAGTTGACTAGTTGTTGTAACACGTATTTTAGAAGTTTGGGATTTATATCATATTCATGATAAAAATTTACGATTAGTTTTGATAATGCATCTAATAACAATGCTTCGATTGGTACATTAGAAACACAATTAGCTCCTCCATGTAATAAAAAATTTCATGTTAGATGTGTGTGTCATAATTTAAATTTATGTGTACAAGATGCATTGAAAGTAGTCGATTCATGTATAATTGCAATTAGAAATTGGGCTAAATATTAAAAAAAAACCCATCCAACTATTGTGCATTTTAAAAAAACCACACCAAACTTTTTTTTAAAAAAAACCTCACCCAACTATGTTTTCCATGCATGGGTGAGTGAAGTTTTTTTTAAAAAAATTATGTTAAAAACATAGTTGGGTGAGGTTTTTTTTTAAAAAAAGTTTGGAGTGGTTTTTTTAAAATGCACAATAGTTGGGTGAGGTTTTATTATATTTAGCCTTAGAAATTGTGTATATTTTATTGCTTTGAGTGGTCCTTTGCTTCAAGAATTTAAAGGATGGTGTAAAGCTAGGAAAATATATTTTAGAAAATTTTCTAAAGATGTTAAACACCGATGGAACCCTGAATTCGATTTACTAATGTTGTTACTCAATACAAATATATTATAAACGATTTTTGTCTTGAAAAAAACATGGAAAATTTTCAAATGACTCCCAATCATGGTATTTTGCCAAATCTTTATTTTGATTTTTGGAACATTTTAAAATCCCAACTGTGAAGTTTTCTACATCTTATGATTCTACTTCTAGTAGTATTTCTGTTTCAATCAGAACTATGTTGCAAACTTTTCAATAGATGATTTTGGACAAATACATTACCCACATTGTTGATCCCGCTTATAAAAAAAATTTGAAGTATTTTAATCCTCCTCCTATATTGTGTTGTATTGTTACTGTAGTTATGGATCCTTGTATCAAATTAGTAGGTACTAAAAGTTTGATCGAAATGTTTTTTACTTTACTTGGAGATAATTCTGAATATGATTATAATGAATTTTTAGCTAGCTTTGAATCGACATTGAATAACTAGTATTATTATTATGATAGAACTTTTGCATCTAGTAGTACAACTAGTATAGTTACTTCTTTTTCTTCTACTTCTAGAGGTAAGGGTCAGAGTACATTGGAAGATGTCACTGCTAATTTACTTGCTCGTATTTAATCAAAAAAAACCTAGGACTAATGCTTCATAAATTAAATTGGTATAATCAAAAAAATAGTGAGAGTTCTAGTACTAAGACTGAAGTGCTACAATGGTGGAAAGAATATGAAAATCTTTTTTCTATTCTTTCACATATGGCTAGAGATCTACTAACTCATCATGTCTCCACAATTGCTTCAGAAAGTATTTTTTCCAACAAGTGGCAGAGTTCTAACAGATTACAAGAATTGCTTGAAGCAAAATTCGTTGGAGATGCTCGTGTGCACTGAAGATTGGATGAAACCTGAAAACAGGACTCAAGGAAAATCAGCATCTACATCAACAAGTGGAAGCAACTCGCCTGAAGTCCAACAACAAGTTAGGGAATTTAGGGCGATGAGATCCTAGGTTTATGTTAAGTAGAGGTACACGACAGTAGTCCAATGCTATCTCTTCAATCTAACTCTAGGCAATCTCAAACTCTAGCTTCTGATTATCCACTCAAACATGTAAATGTAAAATTGTAAATCAAGAAATATTGTAAGTTCTTAATTTTTCAATCACATGCATGCCACCTCGTCAATTGCTCATTTACTAAATGAGCAAGTTGCTCAAACCCCTTGTTCCCTTCTACAAAACCTCATATTATATCTAAAATAGCATCTACCTCCCTCCAAATCTACAATTTATTATTTGGTTTCACTCCCACCTTTAACTTATGCAGAAAACTCCCTACATTTTAAAATTTCACTCTTTTAGCCCCTTCAATATTTCTACAAAACCTCCAGTTATATTCAAAATAGCATTCACCTCCCTCAAAATCTACAATTTATTACTTGGTCTCACCCCCACATTTAAATTTATAGATGATCAATGCAAAATGATATCTTTTTTTGGCCAATAGAACAATTTATGAATTTGCCCCCCCCCCCCCCCCCTCCCCCTCTCCCCCAAAAAAAGTTTCTGGCTTCGTCCCTGCCAACCAGGACAATTCTTGTGTGCTTTGTGTGGTTAGTGTGATATAGTATTTGTTCGATGGTTTGTGCTGATTGTGTTGAAGACTCAACAAGATCCTCTAGATAGAATAATTCCCTAACAGTTCCTAACCTTTTTTCTCCTTAATTCTTAGCTTATTGCTGTTTAACTTAAATGCAACATCACAATATATTATACCAGAAACTTGTACAGAATCAAATATACATTTCAATTTATCCTGCTGCAATTGATTAAGTTTATTTGTATTGAAAGTATTTTTTTGACAAATTCGAGATATTCTTTACATTAAGGTTCCACATCACTTAAAACTTTTATTGTGTTGTTTATCTCTTTGCAGCTCGATGCTCTTGTCATGCTAAACTTGTAATTCATAATTATTTGAATTTGCATTAAACATTTTGGGAATGTTAGCATCAAACCGATCACTAGTTGACGGTAAGTAGCATCTAAAAGTTAACATGTTCGATAGACGTTATGTTATGGATAGAGAGTAGATACTTAGCTTAGTAAATATGTATTCAGTCATCCAGTGTAAACGATAGTGATCATAGCAACAAGCAATGTCGTTTCAGTATACATGCAATGTTGTGTCAGTCAGCATGTCTTTGCAAACCAAAAAACAATATAGTAATCGATACTCTGGCTTCATACAATATAGCAGTATACTCGATATTCTGGCTTCAAAAAAAGATATATGACCTACATTTATGTGGGTTGCTTTTGACTCAAATTTAACTCCCCGGTGGAGCTATAAATGTCATCTTAGGAAAATAGGAGCTTGTTGAGTATTCGACACAACCAACACAAACCTTCAAGCAAAACTAGATCACACTAATAACACAAAGCATACAAGAATTGTTCTGGTTATGGCTTTCGTCTTAATCTGGGGGAGAAGAACCTGAGATGTTATTTCAACTGGAGAAAACACAAGAATGTTATATTTCTCACCACGACCCTCTCTCAAGCCTAACTGGAACTTGTTTGTTGTTTACAATGGAGAAATCTCCTACCCTCTCAGATGCACTCAATAGAATCATATCGTTCTAGGAGCCGTTACAATTGATTATATAGATATAGTAAAACCCTAGTTTAGATACACTTGATACACTAACCATCCAATTATTACTGAAGAGATAACTATGCATTGAGAGCCTTACGATCTGACTTGAAGACGAAGTTGGGCTTCTCACGAATCAGCCAGGCCCGACCCAAATAACCCATCAGCGTCACATACGGTTTACCGACCCTAAGGTGCAATCGACTGTCCCCCTCGCGGGAAACCCTGTACAGTCGGGCAGTCGACCGACCCCAAGTACAGTCGACCGCAATCTTGTCCAGTTGTTGCTGCTGACTGTTGTCTTCTCTATCTTCAATCATTCGCTTCGATCCATCTCATCGCTTCATCTCCTTTATCGAACATGTGTATGCAAGACATAAACCCAACAATCTCCACCTTGGATCGCATACTCATGAATCCACAACTGTATGATTAAAACTCATCTAGATCCTTTAATCTCCGTTTTGTAAACAACCAGTTTCTATGGCTTCTTCTGCTAGTTGAACAAACCTCCACCTATTTTCCTCCGGCCATATGCCCCCCTCAAGGGCACACCCCAGTAGATATTGTCATGGAGGTGTCACTCTCCACACGAACTCCACCTACCCCAAGGTTCTCTCCACCTTCCAACGGTATTCGAACGTTGCAGTCTCGCTTTGGTAATTCCAGTGACGACTTACTAGATGATACTTTAGGAACAATGGGCTTCCATACACTTGGCCGAGTTTTCCTACTCCCACAAAGCTGGTAGAGGTTGTGCTGACCCTGCTCAATCCCCCTCTTACCCTACATTATCTTATGATGACTATTCCAAACTATCAAAACTCCACCTCGAGTTGTGTACCTGCAACCCCGAGAATCAAGAGTCTCCAAGGATATCAAATTCAGCTGTATCGAAGGAATATGTTTGACATCATCTAGTGTGAACCCTTTACCGTCTATAGTCTCTAATTCAACTGTTCTCTCACCCCACTACTTCACAAATCTTCACTCTAGCCGTTCTCACACTACGGCCTGTTGACAACTTGTAAGTAGAAAACATCTCCCTCTTAGAGCAAATATGAGAAAAAATTTCCGAATCAAGATTCCAATATGAATCCACATATGAAGATCCTGAAACAAGAAGACATAAATTGAAGTTATCAGATTCACCCGATTTACCTGAATCAGTTGCGCCGACTATGTTAGCTTGATCACCTTTTTTAGTAGCACTCTTCTGACTCAACCACTTGCAACAGTCTCTCTTGTAATTCTCAATTCCTCTGCAGTAATGGCAATGAATCTTACCCTTGCGTGTCTTCTCCCTTCCAATTAAAGTATCACCATCTACCACAAAACACCCTGCAGAAATAGACCCTCCTTTATGTATCTCCTTTTCTCATTTCATCTTCCTTCAGACTCTTAATCACCCCAACTACTGTAAGTGTCTCCTTGGCTGACTTTCCATGTAGCATGATAGCTATCAAGTGATCAGAAGAAGTTGGCAGTAAATAAATCAAGTTGAAAGCTTTATCCACTTCTCTAAGATCATCAGCGTTAATTGCCTTCAGTTCAGATATTACCTTATTGAACTCCACAGTATGATCTTAAAGATGGGTACATTCCTTTATTGGGAACCTAAACAGATTCCTCTTCCAATACATCCGATCTAGCAACGACGACCCCGAGTAGTCAGATTTGAGTCTCGCCCATAAACGCTACACTTTTCTCCTCAAAAATATTTACACTTGACTTTGTCTGTCATTTGCAATCGGATTAAACTCAAGGCCTTCAAACAAATCGCATCTCATTTTTTCCGCTTCATGTCGGTTGGCTTCTTCTCTTCTAAGGTAAGGTGCAAGTCCTTCCGAACTAATACATGATACATATCCACCTTTTATAGATTGAAGTTGATCTTACCATCAAACCGCTTAATCTTCATCTTTCGATCTGCTAACTCCTCTAAGGAACTCGAATAAACCCACGAACATGATTACTTTAATACAACTAGTTAGGAAAAAAAGATCTTGTTGAGTCTTTGACACAATCAACACAAACCACAAAGCAAAACTAGACCACATCAATCACACAAAGCAAATAAAAATTGTCCCGGTTGGGGCTTTCGCCTTAATCCGGGGAGGAAGAACATGAGATGTTATTTCAACTAGAGAAGATACAAGAATGTTAAAATTCTCACCACGACCCTCTCTCAAGCCTAACTGGAACTTCCTCGTTGTTTTACAATGGAGAAATCTCACCCTCTCAGATGAAGTACTCTCTTCTTCTATTCGGCACTCAATAAAATCATATCATTCTAGGAGCCGTTACAATTGATTATATAGAACTAGATAAACCCCAGTTTAGATACACTTAATACACTAACTATCCGATTACTACTGAAGAGATAATCATGCATTGAGAGTCGTATGATCTGACTTAAAGACGAAGTTGGGTTTCTCACAAATTAGCCAGACCCAACCCAAATAACCCATCAGACGGTCAACCGACCCCAAGGTGCGGTCGACTATCCCCCCACGGAAAACCATGTACAGTCAGGCGGTCGACCGAATCCAAGTATGATCGACCGCAACCAGATCCAGTTACTGCTGCTGACTGCTGTCTTCTCTATTTTCAATCATCCGTTTCGATCCATCTCATCGCTTTATCATCCTCTTCATCAAACGTGTACAAGACATATTAACCCAACATGTCCGCCACGTGACATCTAGCCTTCTGTTCTTCAATCTCACAGCTTTCAGTATGAAAAGATAAGGACTTAATGCCAAGTTTTTGTATAATAACCCTATGTTACTAGAAAATGACTTAGCAGATAAAACTTAAGATTGGGGAAGAATGATGTCAACCCCAACTAAATGACAATCAAAATTTAAACACACAGAAAGTGAATGAAAACCAGTAGCCTTCGACAGAAATTTAATCACAACACGGTATTAACAGTATATGCCCTCACAATAAGATCAGCACAGAACCGGAAATATGACAAGACTGTCATACAACAATTGGTCATCCATCACAATACGGTAAATATAAAGCAATGCTAACCAGAAGTATGATCTCAACTGGGAGAATGCAGAAAACAGTACATATTTGCAGAAGTACCAAGGGAAGCAACTACTGAAATGAAAGCTTATTATCTCATTCAGAGCACAACAAACCAAAAAGTGCTTAAATCATTCCTCATCACCTAAGCTCTGGTGTACTGGTGTTTGTTAGCCTACTGTTCAGTGGATCCACCAGGAGGGCTAGTTTCCTTCTTGCTGTCTAATGTAGGATCATCTGCTCTATCTGAATAAGACTCACTTTTCTCATACACAGATTCTCCAGATCGTTTTGTAACATCTTGCAGCTACGACATAAACAGTATAAAGATGTCAGTTCCTGCATGAAAGTGTATATGCAAGGCAAACTAGTGGTTTCAGTGGAAATAAGATTTAAAGCTTCCTTGAGAATGACTAATTTTACCAAAAACTCCATAACAAGCAAGTATAGAATTGCATATAGGCTACAATACATAATACAGCCATGAAATTATAATGGAATTATCAATCAAATTTTGTATAAAAAAGACATTGTACCTGAACAACTTTATTGTACACAACATGCCTGAACTTGCATTTTACAAAAAACTCATGAAAGCTCTTAATGAAGGGTTAAAGTTATAATTTTACCTTCTGTCAAAGAGAGAGAGGAAAGGGAGGGAGGGAGGGAGGGTCTCGTAGTTCTACTCTGGCCATTCTAGTCCGAAATTTTACACATTGCAGTATCACTTGATGGATAGCTTATTCATGAATGATAGCTCTCCGTGTGGAGGCACTGCCATGTGCCGTATCCTTGTGCGACCGCATCCTGCATAACATCGCTGCACAGCTCGGTCGCCATCGTCCGTGCTGTATGATAACGCGGTTGCACAAGGATACAGCATATGCCTGTTAAGGTGGAAGAAACGGTAGGCTTGCAACTTGCAAGCTACAGCAAATTCATGGATTTTTCTTACATTAAAAGCTCATGGTAGTTTAATGCGATTTAACGTTGCATAAATTTGTTTCTTAATACATAACAGTTACATACAAAAATGCATTTTGTTACATTTATATCAATATTGGAGTACTTGTTTAAAAGGGTATATGTGTCAGCAGATATTTAGAAGACGCAAGCGTCGGCATTTACAGGAATATGATTTTTCACCCAACTCAGTAGTGTACCTAAATTGTATGGGAGAAAAAAGAGCTACCAACTATAGTATAGTCATTCTTCAATCAGACAGTGTAACATTTGAATACACAAGGTATAAGGTTAAATACTAATCTAAATAAGAGCTGAGATAACTTACATGTTTCAAAGTATTCGTGAAATCCTCTTGTTGTTTCTGGAGAATGGTTATCAATATTTTGATGTCCTACAGTAAATTACATAGATAAAATATTTTGGAGACAAGAATTATAAGATAAAATTTGAAGGATCCAATGGGAATACTCTAGCTAGCTGCATCTCAAGTTGCTGCTTAAGACCCGAAAGTTCCTGTATGTAACATTACAATATAGTTTCAGACATTAAAAAAACATTAAACAGAAACAATATTGTACTGAAGAGTGTGATCACTCATTATTGCAACATTATTATTCCAGATAGTTAAGATGATTTTAAGTGAGTTAAATGGTCAAAATCTCAGTGGGCAGTTTATGATTAATCACAACTAAGTATTTCACATCAAAACAAATATTGTTGTGTACAAACAATGACAATCAACCAGATAGAAGTTCTTTTTTCCCCCACTTATCAAATTCATAAACCAGGAAATGCATAGTCATATAAGTGTCCTTCACTGGATCACACAAACTGATCAATTTGCTTTTCATCATTTTTGAATAATCCACTGTCGCATTATATTTCCTAATACCATTTTCGAGTAGTGCCACTCTCATCTTGACTAGAATGATTAGCCTATACTAGCAAACAACAATTACTGTTCATAAAACAGGAGCTTAGATTATTAGAATGTGCAATGCACATGTTTTTTCCTTCATAAAAGTTTGATCTATCTATTGCCAATGAGGGAATAGTTGTCATTTGGGAAGATGAAAACTGAAAAGTTGGTTTTGGGGAATATAACATGGGAAGATCAAATAACTCAAATGGAAAGTCTTCCCTATAACTTAATGGTAGGTCTTTCTCAAAAAGAAAAAAAAATAATATGCTCATTCAAAGGGATGCCTTTTTTTTTATCTTTAATTAAATGATTGATCTGGACAGGAGTTTTAGTCTTTTAAATGCGTGGTTGAGATATAGTAGGAGCACAATTCACAACCACACAATCTCAACTCTCTAGATATAATATCAGAGGTTGGAGATGATCAAATTAAAATGGGGTAGAAAACATAAAGATGCTAGCAAGACAACATAGCATCATTTTATACATGGCTAAGGTTTAACAATAGAGCATATGAAAATCTTAAAAGGTGATCGAGTGTACAGCACAGTATTTCCATAGTTCAACAATATAGATAGTCAATGGAGAATGTGCAAGTGTTTATTAAGTGACCAATTGTAGGGCACTGCAAGGCTGATGCCGAACATACCCACAAATACCATCAATCAAGCGACAAATTCCCAAGAGCTTCTTCTGTTGTTCTTATTCCAGAATGCAGTAGGCAAGTGAGGAGCAAAAGAATGCTACTCAGTAATGAAGTGAGAAAAATAGCCAATAGATAATAATCTAAAAACCTTCAAGTCCAGCCCAAAATGTGCATTTGTCTAAATTTTGAAATGGCAGCTAAAAATATAAATGGAAATTATATATTGGAAGGGAAATAAAATAAAACCCTTCTTCTTTAAGAATGTTACTGCCTATTATAGAAGCAAAAAGTTTCAAACTTTATCCTGAAAGCCTTTAAGAGTGAGCAAGAGTCATCAAACACATATAAAACTGACAACCCTGTGATTCACTTATCGCACTAGTACAGATGTACAATTATCCAACAAATGACATAAAATTGGCAGCCTTCTAATTCATTTATCTCTCTAGTACTGTTACCTATGAACTTTGAAAAAATTATTTGATAGTATAAATAAAATATATTCCAAAAGTTCCCTTTGGACTCCTTAACAGAGAAATTACTCATGCATCCCTTAAATTGTCCGGTCTGGTGACCAACTTGCTGACATCCTCACTAAAGCATTACCTCCTACGCTCTTTTAAACTTTCATGAGTAAGCTTGGCTTCGACAATATCTACGCACCAGCTTGAGAGAGTGTTAAAATAGTCTTAGTTTTAGTCTCACATCTGAAATAATCTTAGAATTAATCCTTGTACTCTTATATATATAGGAGGCAGTGTATTCAGTTATTATCATCCAATAAAATACTATTTTCAGTCTCTATACTTTAACAAGTTTCATTTCTCAATATCTGGTCCATTTTCTAAATATTGAATTAGTAACAAACTCTCTATGGACTCAAACTATTGGATTTAAGACACTGGTCTTGAAAGAAGTTCTTCGATCTTCACCATGGGTCATTGTGATCTTGAATGAACTCTCTGTGCTCCTTTACTATTCAGACCATTTTCTTCAATCCTCTCCATTAGTCAATATGAACAAACATCTTTGCTTGTCTCCCATTCACACCTTCGATCTTCATTTGTCACTCAGAATTAGAACAAACTCTTTTTGCTCGTCTGCTCACACCCACTTATTTTATTCTTTTATTGTCACTCGGATCCAGTGTGGTCGAAGACGAAAGGAGCAAAGCAATTTCACTACCCCATAAAAAGCTTGAGGCGCAAGGCACAATTTGAGGCATAAGCCTCACTTAACCGATGTGCACTATTACTTTTTAGGGTTTTAAAAATTTATAAACAAGACTATATAAACAAGATAGTATCATAGCAACAAAATATATCATACAATTACCTTATACCTAAAAAAGTCAACTTATGGTCTTCCTTCATATCACTTTTGTTGGATTTGGCTCCTAACCATTTGTGAGTTGTGACTACTAAACCACCAATACAAACTTCATAATCATCAATTTTCTACATCGAAACTTGACGAGACATACTACATTACTCTTCTATCCATCAGACTAAGATACGCACATAATTTAGCAAAACGATAGTAAACCAAACTAAATACCATTTCTACCATATGATATGCCAAATTATTCGAACTCAACTAAGATTTTTTTTTAAAGTCATTTCGATAACTGAATATAAGGTCTCAACACCACAAAACCACCTATAAATTCATCATAAACATAGCAACAACAACAAAATTAGAAACTAAAAAATCAAAAAACAATAATAATACCCTAAAACTCACCGACTTTATGTCGTAAAAACAACAGCACCTCCACCCTCCTTAATCTTCGACACCAGCTTCGCCTTCACCCTAAAACTAAATTATTATCCATGAATAAATCCTTCATAAAGATAGGGAGGAGTCTAGACCTATTGAGATTGGGGTTAGGGTTAAGAGGTTGTGAGATGAAGGTGGAGATTGAGAGGAAGGAGTGGAGATGAAGGTGGAGATTGAGAGGGAGGAGTGGAGATGAAGGTGGAGAATGAGGAGGAGGAGATTGAGAGGTTGAGAGGGAGGAGTGAAGATTAAGATAGAGGAGTGGAGATTGAAGAAAATAGGGTTGAGATTGATATGTTGCGGGTTGGATCTGGAACTGGTGGGATAGGGTTACAAGTTGGATCGGGTCAAGTTGAAGAAAATAAATTTTGACCCGATTAATCGGGCTAATCTGATTAGATTTGCGCATTTCCCTGAGGCGTGACCTCATGCCTATTCTATTGCGCACAGAGGCACGCATCTTTGTGGCACCTTGAACAATGGCAGTGCCTCAACCCAAGCTTGAAGCTCAAAATGCTAGGGCACCTGTGCCTTGGCCCCGAGGCTCGCGCCTCGGTGTGCCTTCGACTTCATTGCTCGAATCTTCAATAAAACCTCTTTGTTTTTCTCTCAAATGCGTTCATACTCGAAATCGTTGAAGATCATTTGATTCATAGTAAAAAAATCTTGATTCATCGAAACCCAAAACCTAGTGTAATAGTTCCTAACAGGAAACACTAAAAGGATGACGTATGCTCCTCCCTCGCTAGAAAGATATACTTCACGGGTTAGGATTAGATTCATTTTATCGATGTGTCATATAGATGGGTTGGAAACATATGGCTCATGTATGACAAGAAGTTATTTCAAGGTTTCGCTTTCTACGATGCTACTACAAATTATCTACCGTACACATCTTTCTGTATAGACTTATCCTTTTTGACAAAACAACACAAGTATTAGGAATTTCCTATTTGGTAATAGATGCTTTGAGCAACATAATATTGTCAAACCTATTCCTTCAAGCATGTTGGAGGTAACCAATTACATTAATCATGTCATTGGTCACTATTTGGAGGTCTTTCCTTCTATGTTGCTACTCCAAATTATCTAATCTACGCATCTTGTGTGTGGGCTCGCCCTTTTTCAAGAAAACCGCACAAGTGTTGGGAATTTTTCTTTGGTAATAGATGCATTGAGCTACTTAATATTGTCTAACTAATTCCTTCAAGTGTGTTGGCGGTCACCTATTAGATCAAGTTGATAGACGCTTAGAGTAACAGGCATCTAGATCCAAAGAAGTTCATCAGACAAGTTGAAACCTCCAAATAACTTCTTGAGATACCCGACTCATTTGTTTCCAACCCATCTATGTGAAGCGTTGATAAAATGAATTTGATCCTAACCCTTAAGAGTGTACCCTTTCTGCAGGAGGGAAAACACAAGTCAATACCCTTGGATTTGTTTATTAGGAGTCAATACACAAATTTGTATTTGATGAATCAAAATTCTTTGGCAAGGGATTATGTATCATCATTCATGAGCTAGTTGACCATTTAGGAACGCAGTCCATAGAGGACCGAAAAAGATTTGCTCAAAATCTGAGTGACAAACAAAGAGAACCGAAGTTGAGGGTGCGAGTGAAAAAGGAATTTGAGTTTGTTACATCTGACTGACAAATAAAGAGAATCAAAAGTGTGAATGAAAAAGAAGCGAAGCGAGTCCATCTACATCGAGTAATATGGAATAGAAGAAGAGGGTGAGTGGAAAAGGATCAAAGAGAGAATAATACGTTCGATATCAATGACCCATAGCGAGGATCACCATGTTGAGAAGTGTCTTAAGATAAATCATGTCTTATGAGAAGTTCCAACTAAAAGGATATATTATAAAATTTAAGACACGGACAAGAAGTGCCCGACACATGTTCAAGGAGCGTTTATAGAGTGTTGATGTTGACACAAGTATGACTTCATGATAGAAACTTTGTGAATGAATTGTCACAAAAACTAAATATTTAATCTGAAACACTTGTTTCCTTCTCACCTAAGTAAACGTGAACAAGTAAAACCTTAGCCACCTCAACCTTATATGTCCTCTACGTGGCAAGCTAGGATACGAACTCCAAATGCTTCATTAACAAGAATCTCAATATTATATTCACATCCCTTAAAATCTTATATTCGCATATATTCTGAAAGTCAATCAACCAACTGAACATGAATTTCTAATTTACATAATAGTCCCTCTATCTTTTATTTCATACCAACTAACTTGTATGGACTAGAAAGTAAATAAAAGAAGGAATACTTCAATATAATTTGTGTGAGTCAATCCTACTTTAGCAGCTTTTGATTAATGGTAGTAATTTGTGAGAACCTGATCTTACTCCATATCAGTAGTATTTTGTGTGTGCGTACTACATACGATTGGTTAATTGTCGAGAACAACCCTATGAAGTACTCACATCGTTCTTGTATTATGGTGTGGCGTGCTAACTATGAAACCCTCCTCTGTCCAGAATCGTGGTTAGTAGCAAGGAAACAATCATTCCAACATGCTTTACATGAACTCCATGTTCAATCTACTAGTACAAAAATAGCACACTAATAGTAGTCTTCCTATCATTCCCCCCCCCCCCCCCCCCCCCCCCCCCTAAACATACAATCTCTCGAATAAAGAATCATCCCTAGCACCAACATCTGGCCTAACAAACTCACCAAACAATCTCATGTCCTGATCTCACCAAACCCCAATCTACCAATAACAACACTTGACACTACAACCCACTATTGATACAAATATCAATGCAAATCACAAAACAAGTTAAATGTTCAAAAACATCACATAATGTATCGAATTACCGAGAACTTCGATCCCGAATCTTGAGACTCCTTCATCTGAAATCACAGGAAATGGCGAATCGTAAGTTACCGATACAGATTGCGAGAAGCTGAGATCTGACGAGAAATGGATCGAGTTGTAGCGATCGAATTCGGGCTTACCGGCGATTGAGAGAGAGGTGAATCGGAGTCCGCCATTAGAGATCGAATTCGAGAATTTACGGTTAGGGTTAGGGGTTTTAGAAAGTGGGGTCCGATTTTCATATGGTGCGAAGAAGAGGGAAACTGAGCGGGCAGGCAATGAGAGAATCCACCAGCCAGTACACCCACCGGCAATAGCAGGTAACTTCCCGAAACTGACCGGCTATTCTCTGGTTGTTAAAAGAGAGGTGGGCCCCACCACTCTGAATAACGGCGCTCTGGAAAGTTCCGTGGAGCCCGCCGTCTGGGGGTTACGTGTCATGATCTATTGGATGGAAGGAAAAAACAGCTAATGTTCCACCGCAAACTGTTACTGACTTTACTCGGATCAGCTCCACTGCGAGCTGGAATGTGGGACCCGATTATTAATGAAAAGTTAATTTTTGTTTTACACTATTAACACTAGTATTTAGCACGTGTTATACACGTTTTAATAAATATATAATTTTCAAAGTAATATAATATAGCTCATGTGAGACATGTGTTTTTTTTGTTGAATCGGATAGGGTCTTACGACCCCAGCCATCAGACCAAAAATATATTAATGCAAATAATAATGTTAATTTTACAAGCCGTAAAATGGAGCCAAAAATACAGAGAAGACCATGTGAGACACGTGTTAATAAATATATCTCTAATATTATAATGGGAAAAGGTCTTAGTGTCATTTGTAAATATTTTGTCATTCTACCAACCCGTGCAATGCACGTGCATAACTATTATAAAGGAGGTCCTAGGTTTAAATCAAGACTACGTCTAAAAAAAAATTTAAACTATATTTATTAAAACGTGCATCGCACATGTAAACTACTAGTATATTTTAAAAGTAATATAAAGAGTATAATGAGAGAGTTGGAGTTGTACATATGATACACGTAAGTTGGTAGATTTAAAGTGGGCTAAATTTGAAAGAAAAAAAAAAACCCCTTGAACTATCCCTTTTATGCAAAAAAATCTTACTAAACTTTTTTTACGCAGAAAACCACACTCAAGAATGGTTGCAAAAAACACCATGAAGTATATTTTTTAAGAACCACATCTAACTTTTCTGGTTGTATTAGATAACCTCATTTATCTTTACAAGTTGGTTCAGAAAACATCATGCATCTTTCTCGTTATTGTCAAAAAACCTCACTTAACTTTAGCAAAAAGCTTACACCATCAGAGTGGATTATTTGCAACTATATTTGAGTGTGATTTTCTGCACATAAAAAAGTTCAGTAAGGTTTTCTACATAAAGTGTATAGTTCAAGGGTTTTTTTTCAAATTTAGGATTTAAAGTATATAAGAGTTAGAGTTGCACGTACGATGCACGTAAGGTGATAGATTGACACTAAGGCCTTCCCCTATTATAATATTAGAGATTAGAGATTTTACTCCCCCGTTTCAAAATATAAGTTATTCTAACTTTTTAAATATATATATGGATTTTGCTCCATTAAAAACGGGTTCATTTTCAATGGGTTGGAAAACACCCATCTCAACCGTCCGATCTAGCGGATCTTGATCACAGATCGTGATCTTGATCAGCGGCTGTGATCAAGATCCGCTAAGGTCTCCCACTAACACTGAGAAAAGCGGAGGGGTATTTTCGTCACTCCACATGAAAAAACGTTTCAGACTTAGATTTTTTTGGCGGGAAATTTTTTTTGTTGAAAAAATCACTTAGGCCGTTGTTGGAAACAACGGCCTAGGTTGTTTTTTTTAATAAAAAAAACATATCTTGGCCGTTGTTTCCAACCACGGCCTAGGTATGTACAAGTGTTTTGTTTTTCCAAACACTTGTACATACCCAAATCTCCCTCACTCTGTCTTCGTCACAAACACTCTCTCTCTTTCTCTCGAGCTCCCGAAACCCATCCCCAAACCCTAGTTCACTCTCCCAACTCCTTGGCATCGATTTCTTTGCCTTCTCGATCTCCCCCTCTTGTGGAAAGCTCTCTATCTCTCTTTTCCTCTCCCGAATACAGCAAACCCTAACTTCACATCCAAATTCCCAAATCATCTAAACCCTAGCACAAATTTTCTTCCTTCGTCTACAACAGCGTGCAGCGGCTTCTCACATCTTCGCCAAGTCTCTATTTCTCTCTTTGGACCAGGTATTTACTTAATCCCAATTTACTATAATGAACTATATTAATTTATTAAATTTTTTTCCAATTTTGGAGTTGGGTTTTTTTGTATTATGCGTAGTAGTCAAGTCTATAATTTAGAGAGTATATAATTAGCTCTGATCATGTATGTTGTATATATTTTGTTGACATTTTCGTAGATGTAGTGTTAGTTGTAGTTGTGGAATATAAGAGAAGCAAATAAACGAGATCAAAAAATTCAATTTGTACGAGTAGGTCGGACTCGCCGCGTAGAAGGTAACGGAACTTGTAGAGGCGATTTCCTTCTCATGATTTGTGAGATACGTTCGTTTATTATTTTTATTCAATACAACGGATATAAAGTTATACACGGCCGTATCTTTCAAACCGAGAGTCAGAACTCACCTCTGCAAGTTTCGCTGGCTTGTATTTGGTGTGCCAGAGTTGACGCCAAAATTTACGAAATTTTCCTTCTCGTTTTTGTTGTTTTGACGCGTATATAAAAAACCTTTAATCCACCTCGGAATTTGTGGAATACGTTATAAATAGAAAATTGCTTAAACGAAGTCCAAATAAAACAAAACTGTGCGAGTAGGTTGGTCTCGCCACTCACAAGTCTTACCAACCTGTACATGCGAGTTCCGACCCGCGGTTTGCGAGATACATCAATGTATCGCTTTCCGCTCAGTTTTCAATAGTGAAAACGATACACGGTCGTATCTTTCAAACCGTGGGTCGGAACTCCCATGTACAAGTTGCGTTGGCTTGTGTGCGGGGAGCCCGATCCAATGGCCAAATTTTGGATTTTTTGCATCTCATTTATGTTGTTTTGACGCGTATATGAAAAAACTTCAATCTACCTCGAATTTTTTTTAGTAAGGTCTCAATACAAAAATACTTAAACGAAGTCCAAAAAATACGAAACGGTGCATGTAGGTTGGGCTAACCATCCACAACGCAACGCAACTTGTATTTGCGAGTTTCGACCCACGGTTTGCGAGACACGTCAATGTATCACTTCCCGCTCTTTTTTAAAGAGTGAAAGTGATACACGGGCGTATATTTCAAACCGTAGGTTGGAACTCACTTCTATAAGTTGCGTTGGCTTGTGTTTGGTGTGCTCTAGTTGACGGCAAAATTTAGGAATTTTTGCATCTCGTTTGTGTTGTTTTGACGCGTATAAGCGAACTTTTGAAATTTTTTCATCTCGTTAGTTTATGTTTGCTAATTTTCGACGAATAATTAGTTTCATATATGCAAACTTTGTTACAGAGAAATGGCTAGAACGAGGGGAACCGGAAGGGGAAGGACATCCCAGGAAGCACGGGGGGAACGTTCCACAGAGAATGTGAGAAGTATTAATTTGTATTGTCCCTAATTTTGTATTTAGTGATATTGATTTTAGACTAATAATAATTATGTTTTTTGGTTTGTGTAGGTTGGTGCATCCTCTTCGATGACAGGACGTCGTGGTCCAGGACCAATATATCCCGGCGAACTAACCTTGCAAGATCGCCACAGATCCGCGGCAGTATGAGGTGGGACGACGCGGAGGTGTAATTTTCGCACCTACGAGACCATGAAGGTGCATCCACATATTGTCGAGTATCTAGTAGCGGCCGGTTTCTATGGAATCAACATGATGGGAAATGTTAAACTCGACCGAGCACTTCTCTCGGCACTCGTGGAGCGCTGGAGGCCAGAGTCGCACACGTTCCATCTACCGATCAGAGAGATGACGATGTCTCTACAGGATATAGCGATGATATCCGGTCTTCCAATAAATGGGTTGGCCGTGACGGGTAATATAAACTTTGATAAAATAGAGCTGTGCAATGAACTGCTCGATACAGAGTTTGATAAGGCAGCCGCCGAAGATGATGATATTTTCCAAGGACAATCAATCCGACTATCTTGGTTGAAGGTACATTTTGATGGGACGCTGACCAATGCATCGCCCGATGACTATGTACAGTCCTACACTTGAGCCTACATTCTAACGGTGATCGGAGGGGTTCTCTTGCCTAACTTATCCGGCGATACGGTGCACCTCATGTACCTACGATTGCTCGCCGACCTAGGCTTAGCCGGCCGGTACAGGTGGGGAAGCTGCCCGTTGGCAACACTATACAGGGCGCTGTGTCATGTAGTACTAGATGGGACAGAAATGACCGGACCGATAGTTTTGTTATAAATTTGGTCCTGGGAGCGACTGCACTTGGGTCGTCCCCGCATTAGGAGACCGGCGACCGGTTGGATGGCCCAACCAGAAAATCCTGCTATGTTAGCACCCTTAGGGATATATTGGACTGGTAGTCGGAGTTACAAAGACAACCCTAAGGGTGTAATAACGTACTACAGAGACGAGCTCGACCAACTACGTGAAGAGTTCATGATTTGGGTGCCGTATACACCCGAGCGGGTGGGAAGACTACTGCCGATGTGCACCACGGGGTCGCAGTTATGGCTGACGACGGCTCCATTCATTAACTTCGGTATAGTGGAGCATCCGCGACCGGAGAGAGTCCTTCGCTAGTTCGGTCTTCAACAGGATAGTCCCCCAAGCTGCAAAAACCTATACGATCATGAGTTACACGCCGTGAGGGGTACCGATCGCATGCCTATTCATGATTGGGCAGATTTTCATCGTGTTCACGTTGTATAATGGAATGAGCGACGGTTCCAACTTGTAATTATTAATGTTCCAGAGTACGATGGCAAGCTGCAAGGGAAGTACATGCAATGGTACAAATCAATGACACTCTCCCGATACAGAACTACCTGCTGGTGTTCAACGAGAAATTGAGAAGAGGGAGATTGAACCACCACCCGCCTATTCCAGTTCACAACCCATGTTCCAACCGAAGGCCACAGCTATACGTACAGTGGTAACTACAATCTACATATATCTTTTAATGTTCGTTATATTTGAAGATCATGAATTCTTTAATTTACCGAATTTGTGTAATTATTTTTGTTGGGTTTTTTTGATTCAGATTGATAATACGATGGATATGGCAAAAGAATGCGCGGAGGTAATAAAAAGTAATGCGAGCACGGCTATGAAGAGGTTCGCTCAGATGATGCTCTCTTCATGCCGTACCAATTTGGATGTTTTGGGAGAGGCCGAACGTTTGGATCGAGCATTAAGCTCACCGAGGGGCCAATGTAAAAGCGTGAGGGGTAGGTTAGCTGCATTAATGGGGCGACAACGGGAACGTGAGATGAGAGAATAACAAGCTTCAACTTCACATCCATCTCACAAACAAGAGCAGGAAGAAGAGAGTGAGGAGAGGGTTGTTGAAGACGTACAAAAAGAGGAGGGAGGAGAAGAAGAAATCCCTGAGCCCCCAACCACGTTCCGGCATCGAAATCCTTCTCGGAAGAGGCAAGCACCACAGGCATACACACCCGGTACTTAGCCAATACATTTTGTTTGTTGTAATTTTTTTATTTTTTTTGGTTTTATCCTATTGTAACTTAACTAATGGAAATTGTGGTTCGTAAGTTTAAGTGTAGTTGATGTTGTTATTAATTGCTAATAGTCAATTGTGGTTGGTGATTTTGGCGGTTGTAGATATGAATTTATTCGGAGAGTGTAGGTGATGGCAAAGTGTTTGGAATTTGGTTAAATTTTCAAATGTAGCAGCTTCAGCTGCTGTGTACAAATGTAGATTATTAATTATTATTATTTTTAGCCTATGCCTAGGTAGTAGGCCAAAAAGATAGACAATTTGTCTTGCTCTCTGACTTGTTGGCGTTAAAAATAGCAACAAGTCAGAGAGCATCCCAAAATAATGTTTGTACCCTAGGTCGTTGTCGGTAGTCGGCCAAAAAGATAGACAATTTGTCTTACTCTCTGACTTGTTGGTGGTAAAAATAGCAACAAGTCAGAGAGCATCCCAAAATAATGTTTATACCCTAGGCCGTTGTCTCCAACAATGGCCTAGGTAGTCGGCCAAAAAGATAGAAAATTTGTCTTGCTCTCTGACTTGTTGGCGTTAAAAATAGCAACAAGTCAGAGAGCATCCCAAAATAATGTTTATAGTAGGCCAAAAAAATAGACAATTTGTCTTGTTCTCTGACTTGTTGGCGTTAAAAATAGCAACAAGTCAGAGAGCATGCCAAATTAATGTTTATACCCTAGGCCGTTATCTCCAACAACGGCATAGGTAGTAGGCCAAAAAGATAGACAATTTGTCTTGCTTTCTGACTTGTTGGTGTTAAAAATAGGAACAAGTAAGAGAGCACTCCAGAAAATAATGTTTACACCCTAGGCCGTTGTCTAGGCCAAAAATTAATTGGTTGTCTCTGTGGAACTTTATACAAAAGATAGATGATAACTTGGCTTGTATAACATTTATATTTTTTTTTATTTTTTAATTTGACTACACCTAACTAACCACTACATAATCACGATGTGTTAATATGTATAGAACACCCCAGAAAATATAAAAAAAACTATATCATTCGTTAGGGTTAGGGTTAGGGTTAGTGTTAACGGGGGTTAAGTGTAGGGTTAGGGTTAGCGGGGGTTTGGTTAGGGTTATTGTAGGGTTAAGGTTATTGCAAGAAAGACATTTGCGGTAAGATCTTGTTTTGGTTTATCATTAATTACGTTAATATTTGTAGTTGGGAGTTGATAGGTAATAAGTTTCCAGTAAAAAGTTTATAGATATTTAAGTACTATCATTAATGACATGTGTCTCTCCACTCTTTACGTACATTGTCTTCTGAACTCTACAAACATTCATATTTATGTTTTTCTGTTTATATTTTTTATTTATTTCCATTCCTAGCCACGTATCTAACCAATATAAAATCAATACCATCAAACGAATATAAAAATTAACACAAATTAATTTGTATTTTGTTTCTTAAAAATCAATAAAATATGATTTGTAGGTTAGGGTTAGGGTTATTGCAGGGTTAGGGTCTCCACTCTTTTTCTCTTCGTCGCAGAACAAGTTCAATATGAAAAAAACCTAAAGTACATAGCCACATGTAGATCCCCACATGTAGCCTATATATGAAAAAAAAACACATGTAGATCCCACATGTAGCCAATATATCGAAAAAACCATATGTAGATTCCCACATGTTTATAACCCAATAAGATAAGAGATTGATTCTTCTACGTCTGGCTTGAATAATAATATATAATCTCCAAAATCCTCGTACATTGTTTACAATGAAGACGTTCCTGAAGACATTCTCCAGACATGCAACTGAGAAGAATTCCACAAGATTGGAGAGAAGAGGTGTGATCACATGTAGTAGAACAAGTTCATTATGGAAAAAACCAAGTATAGATCCCCACATGTAAGAGAAAAACCACATGTAGCTCCCTACATGTGGACCATACTTGGAAAAATTCACATGTACAATGAAATAGGAGACACATTTTTTTGAAAATCTCACATGTACAATCCGTTCATTAGAGAGATTATGAACAGAGTGGTGCAGATTCTCTGTTAATAGAGACAGATTGGAAGGTGTAGATAGAGATGAAGAAGGAGAATTAATGGGAGAGCTGTGTGACGTTAGCACAACACAAGACTAGGTCCTAAGTATGCTTGAATCATCCTTAGGTAGCTTGAATCATCTGGTTCTTCTTTTATATCCTCGGTCCTTGTGCTTTTTCCCCACATGTAGTCTATATGTGGGAAGAACCACATGTACATCCCTACATGTACAGCAAAACCAATATGGAAATTATCACATGTAGAAACCCACATGTAGTTTTCCCCACATGTATAAACTAATAAGGTAAGAGATTAATTCTTCTATGTCTGACTATTTGACGCCAAAATATGAAGAAGTGCGAAACCCATCTGATGCACTCTTCTGGAAACACCCTCCAAAAATACAAAAACCCATCTCCGAATATGAAAAATATTCAATAATTATGAGGGACAAGAAGAAACCAAAAATAAAAAAGATTCGGTTCGCTTTTGAGCGGAGAGCAATCAGATCAAACTACTTGGCCATCAAGAACTGGATCTGATTATTTTCGGAAAAAAACGGTAGAAATAGGGACCATCATGTATTGGGAAACCATAACAGAAAACCACATGTATAACCCAATGTGAAAAGTATCCCAAAAAAGTTCAAAGATTACTCTAAAACACTTCCGGCAACTGTTGCTTCTGTGGAAATTTTGGATGTGGGATCTCGTCGTGAAGTAATTGTGTGCAGTTCTTCGAGCAGCTGTGATGATGATGATATTTCCTATTGCTTCACGTAATAACAGAGTTCGCTAACAAAAAACCCATCTAACAAAAATCCCCTAACCCTAACCTTACCCTAACCCTAACCCTAACCTTACCATAAATGATGATATCCCTATGAATTATTTTATATTATTTTTTGTACATATTTAACCTCCATGATTATATGTTATGTTGAAAGGTGGAAGTAATTGGCAAATAAAAAAATATACCTATACGATATACAAGTGTAGATTATCTATATTTGGTATAAATTTCTACAGAGACTGTGCGTAAAGAGTAAAGAGAAAATTGTAAAAATCCCAAAAATTTCATACCTAGGCCGTTGTTACTGACAACGGCTTAAGGTATTCATATAAAGGGGTGCTTCATGACTTTTTTTCTTTTTTCAAGTATTAAGCTAAAATCTAGGCCGTTGTTGGAGACAACGGCCTAAGGTATTTACTAAAAAATGGTGTTGCTCTCTGACTTGTTGCTCCATTTATCTACTCCAAGTCAGAGAGCATTCCCAAAATCACAACTTCTTGAATATAACCTAGGCCGTTGTTGGAGACAACGGCCTAAGGTATTCACTAAAAAATGGTGTTGCCCTTTCACTTGTTGCTCCTTTTGTCTACTCCAAGTCAGAGAGCACTCCCAAAATAATAACTTTTTTACTATAACCTAGGCCATTGTTGGAGACAACGGCCTAGGTAGTAGGCCAAAAAGAGACAATTTGGCGTGCTCTCGACTTGTTGGTGTTTAAAATAGCAACAAGTCAGAGAGCAACTCCCCTATATTGTGTATACCCTAGGCCGTTGTCTCCAGCAACGGCCTAGGAAGTAGGAAGTAGGAAGTAGGCCAAATGTTACACATAATGTTTGCTTTTTTCAATTTTCTCTTCACTCTTTACGAACAATCTCTGTGCAACTTTATACAAAAATAGATGATAACTTGGCTTGTATGACATTTATATTTTTTTTTTTAAAATTTGACTATACCTAACTAACCACTACATAATCACGATGTTTTAATATATACAGAACACCGCACAAATTAGTGTTAACGGGGGTTAAGGGTAGGATTAGGGTTAAGGGGGTTAGGGGTTTGGTTAGGGTTATTGTAGGGTTAAGGTTATTGCAAGGAAGACATTTGCGGTAAGATCTTGTTTTGGTTTATCATTAATTTGCGGTAGTTGGGAGTTGATAGGTAATAAGTTTCTAGTAAAGAGTTTATAGATATTTATTTCCTATCAATTCTGTTTATGACCAATAAAAATCAATAAAACATGATATGTAGGTTAAGGTTAGGGTTAATGTAGGGTTAGGATTATTGTAGGGGTTAGAAGAGTAGGGGTTATGGGTTAGGGTTAGGGTTAATGTAGGGTTAGGGTCTCACATGTAGCCTATATATGGAAAAAAACCACATGTAGATTCCCACATGTGACCTATATATGGAAAAAACCACATGTAGACTATATATGGGAAAAAACATATGTAAATCCCCACATGTACAACAAGAATCATCATCTGGTTAGCACAACGCAAGACTAGGCACATTTGTAATGTAGCTCGGAGTAAGACTAGGCACATTTAGCTGCTTGAATCATCTGGTTCTACTATTATATCCTCGGTACTTGTGCTTTTTTCCCCCCACATGTAGCCTATATATTGGGAAAACCATATGCACATCCCCACATGTAAACCCATATAATAAAAAACCCCTAACCCTAACCTTAACCCTGACCTTATACATGTAAACCTACTCTTTATAATTTTTGAAATATTTTTTAAGCATATTACCTTTATAATTTTATATTGTTTAGATAGAGCGAAAAATTTGTAACGTAATAAAAAATTATAAACAATATATATGCATATATTATCTGTCTTTCGTGTAGAGTTCCAGAGAGACTGTTCGTAAAGACAGATAAATTTTACTCTTTTTTTAAAAAAAGATTCCCCAAAATGGATGATTATGAATTAAAATTATTATTATTTTTTGTACATATTTAACCACCATGACTATATATTGGTTTGAAAGGTGGTAGTAATGGGCACATAAAAAAAATATAGCTAAACGATATACAAGTGTAGATCATCTGTCTTTTGTATAAATTTCCACAGAGACTGTACGTAAAGAGTAAAGAGAAAAATTGTAAAAACACCAAAAACACCATACCTAGGCCGTTGTTACAAACAACGGCTTAAGACATTCATATAAAAGGGTACTCCATGACTTTTTTCTCTTTTCAAGCATTAAGCTACAACGTAGGCCGTTGTCTCCAACAACGGCCTAAGGTATTTATAAGAAATGGGATTGCTCTCTGACTTGATGCTCCTTTTGTCTTCTCCAAGTCAGAGAGCACCCCCAAAATTATAAGTTTTTGACTATAATCTAGACAACGGCCTAAGGTATTTATAAGAAATGGGGTTTCTCTCTGACTTGTTGCTCCTTTTGCCTTCAACAAGTCAGAGAGCACCCCCAAAATAACACTTTTTTGACTATAACTTAGGCCATCGTTGGAGACAACGGCCTAGGTTATCAAAAACATATTGTTTTTTCTCTTTGACTTGTTGCTCTTTTTAACTAGTTATATTGAATACCAAACAAAATTCATGAAATAACTGAGGCCGTTGTCACCAACAACGGCCTTGGTTTAAATATATATATATATATATATATATATATATATATATATATTTACAAATACAAGTACAGCTACAGCTGATACAATGAGAGTTACAAACCAACATATGCTTACAACAACAATATTAACAAACGAAACAAACAAACGACACTCAAGAACATTTACATTTACTAATCAAAGGTAATTAACCAAGTTGCACAAAGAGTTATAAATATACCGAACAATTACATTTTAAAAATTACAATTCACAGTGGATCGTCATATCTCGACTCAGAACTGTCTTCTTCGGAAGGAATTACTTCTTGCCTTCATTGAAAGATTAGGTTTAGTTAGTAAGAAACTCATTTGCCACAAATAAAGTATAATAAATTTAAATGAGGGACAAACATAAAAAGTACGAGTCTTGCCCCTCAAATAAAGTTGGACAATTTCTTGAATCATGAATCAGTTGGACAATGCCGCATCTTCGGCACCTTCTCGGTTTTTTATGCGGAGTTGCTCTCTAATCGGCCTCAATCTTTTGGCGCGAGGCCTTTCCTTTGTCGTGCACTGCTGTGGGTCACTGATGCATGTAGGTATGTGTCCACTCCCTTGATCATGAGGTTGTGCACTACCATGCGGTTGTGAACTACCTCCGGGTTCGACACTGTCATATGGTTGTGACACATGTTCCAGTTGTTCACCTAATTCGGATTGTAGCCGAGAAACCCCGTCAATGATCTTCTGCAAATTCTCCAACGTGTATTTGTAACTCTCATTGGAAGAACAACCGAGATCGACAATTTGTTTTGCATGGTAGCTCAACTCACAATATCGAGAAGCAAAATTCTCGGTATTGGGTTCAGTTGGAACTGATGTATAACTTCTTCTCATCACATCCCTAGTCCATCTTCTTTTAATATATACATCCGGGAGGGATGTGTGATGGAAAAAATGAAGTACAAGCTAAAATATGCCTGCAAGGAATGGCAACGAATTCGAACAAGGTGACATGCACATGTAATTAATTCCATTGATTTTGCATAATTGAAGAAGACGAGCCGGTTCTGATTCTCCACAGAGTATCACATGGAAGGTTGAACTATCTGGGTGTCTCAAGATCGGCAACAAATGTCACATTGTACATGAAGCTTTTTGTGACTTCATCTTGGAAATTTGTAAAATATTTTCAAAGTATATGTTTTTGCATTTGTGCCTCCAAAGCCCATTCACTCTTCAACTTCGTCTCTTCTCATGGTTACATGATTTTCTTTCAATTTCATCGTGTCTTTGCCTTTCCAAAAAAAACGGTCAAAGACGACTGCAAATTCATGCAGGGAATATTTTTTTCTGTATGATGCTTCAGGGCAGAATGTGCGGACTCAAACCCGTTGGCTACTCAACATGCCGGCCCAAAAAGAATCTTTAGCGTAGATGGGTGCCCAACTTTTACGGATATCAAATATATCATTCAACCATTTGTTACTCTCTAATCCGTATTGTGAAATCAAAATATTCCACTTTTCTATAAATTCATGTACATATTCGGAATTTTAGATTACATTCTTCAAGGACTCCTTAAACTTGTCGATATCGGTCAAAAGACAAACCTCCTAGGGTAACTTATCCAGAATGTGCTAAATATAAAAACAATGCCGAGTCTTGGGGGAAAACTTTCTTAAATGCGGAGGCAATCCCACGGCCTTGATCGGTGACAATACCGGATGAGCACGATTCATAACCCCTAACCACTTTTCAAAAACCATTTAAACGAAGAGGCCGTCTCATTTGGGAATGAACCCACCTCCTAAGAAAGTCAATTGCCAATGTTGATTCACTCTAACAAACGGAAACAAATAACATTCTGTAACGGTTCGTATTGTATGTGGCATCAAAGCAAACTACATCGCCAAATTCTTCATAATTCATCCTACAAATACCATCTACCCATATACAATGTGACAACAGCCCTTCGGGATCGACTTGAATGTCATAAAAAAATGAATGATCCGTCTGTTTCTTAGATTCGAAAAAATCAATTAGCATTGTAGAATCGTGTCCTTTCAATGCTTCTTACGAATCTGTAAGTAAATTTCTAACATCCTTTTCTGTGAATCCTACTTGATCGTGACCACCACTAGCACTTTCGAAGAAGAGCATTTATCGACATGTTTGGATATTAGCTTGGTTCATTTGATCTATTATCCTTTTGTCCGTATTTGACATGGACCTGTTCCGAGGCAAAGTGTGCCTTCTATCGGGTGAGATGAATTCGTGATTGTGTTCTTCGTGAAATGAATACACCACCCACGTATTACTTGCTTCATTCAATTTTACACGAATGCAAGCCTTGCAACCCATTCTACTGGTTGTTTCCCGTCTACCATCACTATGTTGACCCGCGCGACGACCCAGCTTTATTACAAAGATATGACTTATCTACTTCCATTCCCCCCTTTAATTTATTCCCACCCTTACGCATTGCAAAATCCCCACAACGGGCATATGAAGAATAAAAATCCTCGTCCTCAACTAAAGTGGGGAATATCATACCTAACTTTGGTTTCAAAATGGTCTTCGACTATCGGTATGGGAATCAGTGATTGGTTCTATCCCGCACAAAAATTATTGTCGTCAGCAGAACTCTCCTTATCGTTATTCATCTGCAGTAAAAATATATTATTGGTCAATTAATAACACATTATATATAAAACAGCTTGTTAACAAATGATTGCGATATATATATATATACGAAGCAAAATAAGTCACAACACGTTGAAAACGAGCGTCATATAAAGTACAAAACTCTTTATTGGGTCCGGCTGCTGCGGCACAAGGTAAACGGAACTTCTACAAGTAAGTTCCGATCCACGGTTTGCAAGATAAGGCC